>JAVTVY010006129.1:0-38383 GCA_036873755.1 Hanleya hanleyi | reverse complement strand
CATCCTATTTGGAGCGGCAGGTTATATGTGATGGTCTTTTTGGCTGACGTCACTTCGTAGGTGGTGTCGTCAATCATCTCCATGTGTCGGTAGAGAGGCGAATTCACGCGTTTGCGGGCTTGTTTCGTGGTACAAATGTTCACGGTCACGTGACGGTCCTGGTTAGTTACCGTTTTTCCATATTTGCTGTTCCCAAGTAATTTCATCGTTTCCCCGATGATGGCTTTACTGGGGTCGGCGTCCCCTTGGCGACAGGCGGTAGTCACGTCGTTCGCGAACTTCTCAAAACAAGCCTGGGGGGTGAATTCTATGACTTGGTATATTTTCGTAATTTCCAGTCCGTGCCTCATATACCACTGAAACAGAGGGGTACCGAGCAAGATTTTTTCGCCAAACATGCTGCCGATCAACATACGCCGTGGTTGCGTTAGGTAGTCGTGTTCTTCGGCGTATGCGCGCATATGGGCTCCTATATCATCTCGACTCACCTCGGTGTTTTTGAAGATGGGCGGACATTCGCCAAACGTGTCTTTCAAGTGATCAGGGACGTGCAGATCACATTCCACGAATCCATAGAGGTCTCCCGTCTCAACAGTGCGTAGGATGTCGGTCATGGTGATAACAGCCCGATAATCCAGTAGTCGGTCGTGAGCGTGTAAGAACGAGTATAACTCAGGTTGACGACGTTGCATGTGGTGGAATTCACATTCCCATAGCTGTTCATAGGCATAGCCCAGTCCACAAATGTAATCTCGATTCTGCTGTACTTCTTCACGTAAGGCGGCCGGGGTCAGTCCACGGCGCTCGTTATAGCGCCCTCCCGCGAACGAACACTCATGCCCGTGCCAATAACAGCCGTGAAATTGAAACACGGTCGGTACTGTATTGATGATAGCAAATCCGTCCACGGGAAGGCGCCGATCTCCAATTCGCTTTTCCGTGTGGTTGCCTTGGTGACGGATAGTGACGCCTCGTCGCTGACTTTCCCAATCCAGCCATTGTTCTGCTTGATGTTTCGTAGATCGGTGAGCTCTGAATGCTCGACCCTCAGGGAGCCACCGCGTATAATGACCGGCCGGCATGGGTTTACTCAAACACGATAGGTAGAGGGCATTGGCGTCGAATCCTATTATTTTCTCACACAATCTTTCTCCTCGGATATGGGTCAGCTGTTTCTCATGGTACCGATGGAATATAATACTGGGGCCGCCTACGATATTTCCCTTCAAACAGTCAAACATGTCGGCGTCTTTCTGATCGACGAGAGCGAAGAACGTGGGTAAATCCTGGAACAGATACCGCAGGGTCAGACCGGGAATGCTAACACAGTCTTTGAATACGTCGACACCCATATCTCGGTAGAAGGCGGACATTTTGTCGGTAGCTTCCAGAAAAGGGATGACATCCAAATTGTTGTAATAGACGAGAAAATCCCGGAGAGTTTGCATTCCTTCACGGACCCACACCTGTTGCAGTTCGGTATACAGGGTGGTAGATAATGCTTCTCCTTTCGTTGTAAAAGGCCTCCTGGGGTGGTAACTGGGTTTCGTCCAGACGTTCGAGACTCGTCATGTAGTTGTAGGGAAAGCAACTTTTCCTCTCCGCGCAGTCGTACGCTTTCACCCACTGTTCATAGCTGTAATTCGGCGCCAGGTAATTACGTACATCTAAGAATCGGAGTGAAGTTGTGGATAGAGCGACGTGGTTGTTTGTCTTCTTAATAATGAATTTCACATTCCCAGCTTTAGCGAGGTACGGGTACAAGAATTCTTTGATTAAGTTCAAATCATATCGGCCCGAGTTAAATCCAAGGACGGGTAATTGGTTCATGTATTCCAATAAACGCAGTTTCAGTTTCTGCGCATAGGGTTTCGGTGGTTTGCGTTCCTCACTTTCGTCTTCGTCATCGGTATCGTCCTCCCCATCCAATGTTGGAATACGCGCATCAAGTGCCGCTAATACATCACAGTACATAGTCGATGTGACATGTGCCGCACTGACTTGACTGAGGGTTTCAAGGTAGTTCATCATTCGTGTAATCAGTTCATGGGGGTCCCCGTTAGATACGAAACACACCGGAGCCGTGTCGTAACCGGGTACGTTGGTGTGAATACTCACACTCAAAGGAATGTGATGCTGCGTCCATTGAGTTTTAGCCGATACCTTTTCCATGGGTTCTAATAGGGCTTCAAAATCATAGCACGCTCTGTACGGGAAATAACGGTGGTCCATGGGGACGTCAATACCCTCATCTGCCAGGTCTTCAAAGATGGTCGGAGTGTTGTGGAATACGCCGCCAGGAAATTTCCGTTTGGTGGTCTGGTCACAAGTCTTCTCGTGCTTATGTAGGTTCCCAGAGTGGTCAAACACGCGTTGGCATTTACTACAGATGTATGACTGGGCATACCTGTTGATGTCCGTGATGTACGAGAAATGCCCGCCAGTGTCCGTTTCGTACAAATTCAATGTCATGGTTGTGTCGTATTTCCCCGGGGAACGATGTACGAGTCGGGCGGTGAGTTGTGGGGCGTCATTGTCGACATCCACGTGTTGCTCTAATTTGTATACGACAATGTTGACGTGGAATAAATTTTCCACCACATCCAGCTGCGATAACGGGACCCCGCGAAAGTGCTGTTTTTCCATGTTCTTTTCACGTAAGTAGTCTTCCCAATAGCAGTTGGCCAATTTATCACATTTCTTGGGTGGACGTTTGTTGAGATGAATAGCCAGGCATCGGAATAAACATTTCCGATCGGTGTACGGCCCATGGTTTCCACCTACTAAGGCGTACATGCCTTCTCTGTGTTTCAACCAGTCCGGGAGATGAATGGCAGCACCGAGAGGGAGATCGATCATTTTAATGACGTAAACCGTAACATTGGTTGCCATCTCCACTTGCCATTTTGTGTTTTTGGAAAACGCGCATCAAGTGCCGCTAATACATCACAGTAGATAGTCGACGCGAGATGTGCCGCACTGACTTGACTGAGGGTTTCAAGGTAGTTCATCATTCGTGTAATCAGTTCATGGGGGTCCCCGTTAGAGACGAAACACACCGGAGCCGTGTCGTAACCGGGTACGTTGGTGTGAATACTCACACTCAAAGGAATGTGATGCTGGGTCCATTGAGTTTTAGCCGATACCTTTTCCATGGGTTCTAATAGGGCTTCAAAATCATAGCACGCTCTGTACGGGAAATAACGGTGGTCCATGGGGACGTCAATACCCTCATCTGCCAGGTCTTCAAAGATGGTCGGAGTGTTGTGGAATACGCCGCCAGGAAATTTCCGTTTGGTGGTCTGGTCACAAGTCTTCTCGTGCTTATGTAGGTTCCCAGAGTGGTCAAACACGCGTTGGCATTTACTACAGATGTATGACTGGGCATACCTGTTGATGTCCGTGATGTACGAGAAATGCCCGCCAGTGTCCGTTTCGTACAAATTCAATGTCATGGTTGTGTCGTATTTCCCCGGGAACGATGTACGAGTCGGGCGGTGAGTTGTGGGGCGTCATTGTCGACATCCACGTGTTGCTCTAATTTGTATACGACAATGTTGACGTGGAATAAATTTTCCACCACATCCAGCTGCGATAACGGGACCCCGCGAAAGTGCTGTTTTTCCATGTTCTTTTCACGTAAGTAGTCTTCCCAATAGCAGTTGGCCAATTTATCACATTTCTTGGGTGGACGTTTGTTGAGATGAATAGCCAGGCATCGGAATAAACATTTCCGATCGGTGTACGGCCCATGGTTTCCACCTACTAAGGCGTACATGCCTTCTCTGTGTTTCAACCAGTCCGGGAGATGAATGGGAGCGCCGAGAGGGTGATCGATCATTTTAGTGACGTAAAACGTAACATTGGTTGTCATCTCCACTTGCCATTTTGTGTTTTGTCATTGTTGTCGTACCCATTCCAAACTATCCAAGCTTTCTAATTTTTCCAGTACCGTGTCCAGGGGCGGTCGATGGATAATGGTGAAAGGCTGGTCAAACACCCGGGTAATATTGCTGGGATAATAATAACGGAGCTGGTCTGTCTCTTTATGGCGAAGAATGTATCCAAAAGTGAGATTTAACTTGAAGGCTGTATCTTGGTCGTTGAAGATAGCTTCCACGTAGCTACGTAGACGGATGTTTTCTTCCAACCGGAAATTATATAAGTCCAATATCGGGCGATGCCGATGAAAACAATGGCGTATGGTATTCCATTGTCGTTGATATATGGTACGCACAGCTGGTTGTACCGGTAATACTTGTATAGGCGGGTCGTCGGGATCTGTGATAAAAATTCCCTCATCAGCGGCGAATCCTTGTATTGTCGGTACTGTTTGTATTTGGTGATTTGGAACTCGTATTGTTGTGCAACATCGGAATTCTGTCCCTTTTATAGCGGCTGGCTCCTGGCACGGTGCTGTTGAAGCTTAGCTCGCTGGGATAACTCCATGACTGTGGGCTCAGGCTGGTCAGTAGCTGCTATGGTGAGATAGGCTGGTGAAGTTGCACTGGTAAAATGAAAATCTTCTCCACGTCTCATGCCCCAGTAAGTAGCTCCTCTCGTCAGAACAGGCTGGTCAGGCAGGCAGGTAGGTGAGATAGCTCCGTTTGGTAGTCCAATGAATACACCAACTCCCTAAAAATCACCCCTTTTATACGTTTTTCCCCACAATGGCGGATAATGGCGGTCACCTTCGGGTCTTTCCGGTCAACGTATCCGCCATTATCCGCCATTTTCCCACAATGGCGGATAATGGCGATCACCTTCGGGTCTTTCCGGTCAACATATCCGCCATTTTCCCACAATGGCGGATAATGGCGGTCACCTTCGGGTCTTTCCGGTCAACGTATCCGCCATTATCCGCCATTTTCCCACAATGGCGGATAATGGCGGTCACCTTCGGGTCTTTCCGGTCAACATATCCACCATTTTCCCACAATGGCGGCCGGGAAAAACCCCAGTACATCAAAAGACACGGAGAGACACAGACAAGTCTGGACATGTCCAAAGGTCACGCCCCATTCACCCACACCCCCATATAGTCCCATACTAGGGGTATAGGACCAATGTTTGTCCCACTGGGAAACCAACTTCTAGACATTTGCGGTATGGTTGTTTGGATTTGTTTTCTTAGTCTCGTCAAGACAAACATGATAGGAAGTGTCCCGGCACGAAACGGTGAAATTTTTGAAAAAAGTTCAGGGAGACCCATATACATGTAGTCCCATACTGGGGGTATAGGACCAATGTTTGTCCCACTGGGAAACCTACTTCTATACATTTGCGGTATGGTTGTTTGGATTTGTTTTCTTAGTCTCGTCAAGACAAACATGATAGGAAGTGTCCCGGCACGAAACGGTGAAATTTTTGAAAAAAGTTCGAGGTCTGTCTATAGCCCCATATAGACCCTTATCATATCTCAGAGAAGCATGTAGACTTTTGATTGCCTGACAGACCTCATGTGTGATGCTGTATTGTCAACTTGCTGGTCGAATATATATCGTATACCCCCGTCGCCAAGGGCAACGAACAGGTGTTCACTAGATTCCATCGTCTGCTAAACAAAATGGCTGAATCAGGCAAACGTTTCGCGTCTCACACGGACGATGAAGTTGTTGAAAAGCGGGCTAATATTATTCCCAGCAACACAAAAAAATCGAACAAAGCGTCCGCCAGAACTTTGAAGTATTACCTGAAAGAGAAGGGACAGAGTGAAGAATTCGAAGGATTCTCGGCCGAGAGGTTAGCAGAGGTACTCAGTCATTTTTATTTGGATGCCCGAAAACAAGACGGAGAATTGTACAAAACATCCACTCTCGAAAACTTTCGACATTCTCTGAATCGTTACCTGAAGGCCCCACCGTATTTGAAAACTTTTGATTTGATTAGAAATTCCGAGTTTAATGAAGCCAACGAGTGCTTCAAAACCGCACTTGCAGAGTTGAAGGCATCTGGAAAAGGCGACACCAATCATTATGAGCCCATAAACGAGTCCGATCGTTGTAAACTCTACAAGTCTGTTCTCATGTCCCCAAAAACCCCAACTGGGCTTGCAAATAAAGTTCAGTTCGATGTACGTCTGTTCTTCTTTAGAAGGGGAGTGGAGAATATGGAAAAGATGACAAAAAACACATTCATCATCAAGCGGGACCCGAAAACTGGGCAGAGGTATGTGAAAAAAAGGAGGATGAACTCACAAAAAATCGCCGGGCCCAGCAAAAAGAGGGTGTTACCGGATTCATGCCTGAAGAAGAAGGTTCCCGTTCTGTCCTGTTGCTTCATTCGAAAGTTATATCTCCAAACTCCATCCGAAATGTGATCGCTTGTGGCAGTACCCGGTTGATAGTTTCCTCGACGACGATAAAGTTTGGTATTATAACAAACCTATTGGGAAACACCGCTTGGCAGCCTTCATGACCAACCTGGGCACTCGTCTGAAACTTTCTGAACCATACACTAACCACAGTATACGAGCAACCGGCATCACCATCCTTGGTAGAAACAACTATTCAGCATCTCAAATAATGGCTGTCACAGGTCACAGATCTGTCTCGTCGCTGTCGGTTTACCAGCGAGTAAGTGATGGCGAGAAACTGCAAATGGGCCACACGGTTGCGTCAGTAGCCTTTCCTGACACGATGGGTTCAACCCGAAAGACGAATACCGGTACGCATACACTTCCAGTAAATGTTCTTGTCAAACCCCATCCTGCAGAAACTGTGACATCATCTTCTCAGTACCCTGCACCCACGTCAAATGATGCCACGTCGGCCGTGTTACACACCCAGGATGTACGAGCAGAAGGTCATGCCGACGACTTTGATTTTGATCTTAATCAGCTGTTTTGTGAATTCGACAGCACCGCTGTCCCGCCCACATCGTGTGACATTCCCACAGCTATCCTGGTCGCCGCAAATCCCTCAGCGCCAATGTTCAATAACTGCACAATAAATGCAATCAACATCATCGTGCGAAAATGAAGCAAATACCTATACTTCTGCCAAATTGTGCAGGACAGTTTGATTTTTCCGATTTTTCTCTCGAACTGTAAATTTAAGTCAGTTCATGTTGGTCCTTCTCCTGTGTGATGTTATAGAAACATGACACAAGTGACACTGTCGAGTGACACGGTGTTGAATTATAGACAGAATGGAAATGTAACAGTTCACACGTGTATTTGAAACTTACATATCCACGCAACAGATGTGAATCCGGAACGGGTCTTTCGATGTATTTATTAACAAAAGGTATATAATCTAGATATTATACTCGTCAATGGCTATTAAATATTAAATATGAAATTGAGATTAAGCTTAATGTTCCAGTATTTTATACGTTTCTGATTTTCAGAATAGAACATAAGAGATGAAGCTGAATTTGAAGTTAGATTGTTCATTCTTTATCACCGAAGCCCATTGGTATTTCACACGGAAACCGGGTTCATTGTTCACGGATTACAGTATATGTTATCGTTATCTTTGCTCCTCCCTTAGTACGTTTTAAAGATGAGGATTGTAAAAATGATACATTTGTCTTTGTGTTCATTTTTTCCGGTGCATGCTGTGGATCGTTCTGAAACCAGTGCAAGTCCGATCGAAGTCCGTTCCATTATGTCGGCCTTGAAGTCCAAAGTGATTCTTAATGCTCTGAGATATGATAAATTCGTTATACATCGCCCTTCCGGGGTAATACGGGATGAGATTTGGTTTCTCTCGCCATATCTCATCCCGTATTACCCCGGAAGGGCGACGTATAACTAATAATATAGTCCCATACTGGGGGTATAGGACCAATGTTTGTCCCACTGGGAAACCTACTTCTATACATTTGCGGTATGGTTGTTTGGATTTGTTTTCTTAGTCTCGTCAAGACAAACATGATAGGAAGTGTCCTGGCACGAAACGGTGAATTTTTTGAAAAAAGTTCGAGGTCTGTCTATAGCCCATATAGACCCATATAGTCCCATACTGGGGGTATAGGACCAATGTTTGTCCCACTGGGAAACCTACTTCTATACATTTGCGGTATGGTTGTTTGGATTTGTTTTCTTAGTCTCGTCAAGACAAACATGATAGGAAGTGTCCCGACACGAAACGGTGAAATTTTTGGAAAAAGTCACCGAGGCCTGGGTAGGCTCATATAGACCCATATACTGGAGTATAAGCCCAATGTATGTATAAATCCATACTGGGTGGACGTGTTGGGATCTAGGTGGGCCACTAATGGTCCAATGGTGTCGTATGAGGTCTTATTTTGAAGCTCTCATGCAGGAGCACTTGACTACTCTAATGGTTCGTACGTTGTCAAATAGTCTGCGCATGCGCAGCCTGGCCGTAGTATAGAAAGCAGGCATTTTTGGGGGTGTGTGTGGGTGTGTTTGGGTTAGAGATGGGCTATTCACGGTTCGAATGGGTCGTGTGAGGTATCAATGTGAAGCCTATGTAATGAAGCATCTGATGGCGTGGATGTGGGGTAGAAATAGGGTCATTCTGCGCATGCGCAGCCTGGCCGTAGTGGAGAAAGCAGGCATTTTTGGGGGTGTGTGTGGGTGTGTTTGGGTTAGAGATGGGCTATTCACGGTTCGAATGGGTCGTGTGAGGTATCAATGTGAAGCCTATGTGAGGGGGCATCTGATGGCGTGGATGTGGGGTAGAAATAGGGTCATTCTGCGCATGCGCGGTAGCCAAAGGGTATGAAAATAGACGTTTTTGTGGTCTAGGTGGGCCCCTAATGGGCCTATTGTGTCGAGTGAGGTATCCATGTGAATCCTATGTGGGGGAGCATCCACCTGGACTAACATTCACGTGGTTTGGTGGGTCTGCGCAAGTGTGTGACGTCACTTCCGGTTTTTCAGAATGCTCAAACACTACCTCCAACTTTCCCGGCCCGTACCTTGGCCCGGCCCGGCCCGGCCGCAGCGCGCGCGCGGGTTGTCCGGAAGTGCGCGGGTTGTCCGGAAGTGTGTGCGCGGGACAAAGGTCACATCCAGGTCAAAAGGTCTCCCTTTCGGCAAGGTTCGGAGACAATGTTGCGGCATCGATATACAGAGCTTGAACCCCAAAAAGGGGATTGTAAATTAACCTGGGAAGGGTGGGCAGGTCCATTTGGACCAATCAGCGGTCGAGAAAAAAGAGCCAATGAGCGATCGAGAAAAGAACCAATGGACGGGTACTAGGTACACGTCTGCGCCTACATCCGGGTACTAGGATGCTTTCGCCTACGTCCGCGCCTACATCCGGGTTCTTCTCAACATCCGCGTTTCCCAGTGGATTTTTTCCGTCTTCCATCTGGGTACTGTGGTTTTACATCCGGGTTCTCATCTTACATCCGGGTTTTTCCATATTTAAAAATACATAGAACTTAATAAACTTAATCTATACGTGTTGGACGAGTCTTCACTCACCGTCTTCCTTTACACGCACCTCAATGAAATGCCCGCTCCAAACCTAGACCAAAACACGTACTTGGTCTGTGGGCTGATTTCATTGGCTCTCTATTTTACTATAGTGCTCTTGCATGCTAACATTGATGGGTTACATTTAGGCCCCATCCTACACCACTGATTTCAGTTTGACTGAATCTCCACATTGGGCATTTATGCATTATGAATAAAACACACAAGACAGGGGTTTTTTTTTGGTGAGATCTCATTTTTTTTTTTTTTTATTCAGAACAACCACGTGAAAACTGAAGCCCAGAACAAGGGGCTTGTACATTGAAAGAACTGAAGCCCAGAACAGGGGGGGCTTGTACATTGAAAGAACTGAAGCCCAGAACAGGGGCTTGTAAACTGAAGCCCAGAACAGGGGGCTTGTACATTGAAAGAATTCAAGCCCAGAACGGGACTTGTACATTGAAATGATGGGCGGCCCAGTCATATATACGAGTACATCTCGGTCCTCGGCCTTGGGGTACTCGTCAAACATGTGGACGATCGTCTGCATGGAATGTCCCCGACATCGATGGTACAGGTTAAACAAGCAATATTGTCCGCACACCATACTGTCCAGGCTTTGCAACGTTTTAGTATTCCAACACCACGTCTCTGTGCCTTGATCCATGAAGTCTGTTAAATCGGAATGGAGGGGTGGTAGGCCGTACGGATCAAAGTATTCGCCCTGCTCTTCTGTCAAGTACACGGCCACCCAGTGTTCACCGGGTCGATCCATCGGGTCTGTATTCAGGACGTAAGCAGCGGGATACACACGGTCTAATGGGAACACGTCTCGGGCGAACATTCCTTGAAAGACCATGCGTGTCCCTGGATCATTCTCCAGCACGGTGCGTATCTGGTCTGTATCCATGTTAGGTGGCAAAGTCACACAGGACGTTACGGCTTTTATCGATTTAAATGATGTTGTCAAACTCAGCGTAGCAAATCACATGGATGGTTTTCGGTAAAGGTGTCCCGAAATGCAGTTCCAAGCGTAAGTTGCCTTTCTTGACGAGATTCAGTTGATTATCGTTGTCTAAGGTAGGAGTCAGATCGAAACAGAACAAGGTGTACCCTCTGCCGAAATCGTCTCGACTGATCATATTTCCCTCGTCTTGGTTGATTTGGCCAGTTGCTGTGAAGAGGTTCAGATAGCTCCGGATGTAATTGGCCGTTCCGAAATTAGGTTGTAAGGGGCGTGCCGGTACCTGTTGGCCATCCACATGCAGGGCCACGAAATTGATGTTGAACGCTTTTAGGTTGAACGGATTCCTCGAGAGAGTCCCATTATAACTGACGTTCTCCACACAGGCTAGGGTTAAACGCTTGGGCAAATCCCCCAGGAACAGGTTTTCTTGATTGACAATCATATTGCCTTTAGGAACGGAAAAGACCTTGGTCTGTACTCGTCGAATCGGGTACTGGGCTGGTTTTTTCTCCAAGGCTCTGATGTGCCCCAACTGTAAACCTGGGCTCGGTTTCACTTTGCGTACAAACAGACTTGCCTCTTGGATGACAATGTTATACTCGAGGTCCTCATTCGGGGCCATCAAGGCAAACGCAGGCGTTGCGCGCACTAGTCGTATCGGTCGTCGGTCGTCGACTGGTGCGTGGTCTCGGTGGTGCAGGTCTTTTATTCCCTACGGTGCGTTGTGCTTTGGTGACCAAGACGCCTCCCGCTTCTTTGGCTCGACGTTTCAGTGCTTCTTTGGGTGCCGCACCGCCCAAGACATCACCCGCGACTTGCAGTCCACTGCGCACGGCTTGTTTGCCGATCGCTTTGACCCCACGCGTCACCAAGGGCAGGAACGGTTTGACGATGCTCCCGAGTATGTTCCCCAGCCCATGTCCTCGTTGCATGCGTGTACCTGCAAAGACAGGAAAGCTACCCCCGGCCTGTTTGGTGTAATGATCGACGTAACTGGCTGTATGGCATTGATAAGGCACCTTCATTATGCAAAGTGAACCGCTCGGACTTGACGGAAATGAAGTGTCAGCACCACTTTCCCACGCTCGAATGCAATCGGTTGACCGGTGTCGTCTCTTATATCGATGACGATGGAGCTAATATCGGTCTGACTGACCGGTAGATACACGATATGCCTGAAACTGTGGGTGACTTGAGCTCCATACTTGCCTTTCACCGGGCAGACGCGCAGTAGAGGAACGTTGCTGCCGCCGACCAATGTGAGCATCGACCACGTCCGAGTAGATGTACAGGCCATACATACCACCACGCATGTCCATCGGGATGTGGGCTCTCTCGCCGGTGGGGCCAGCGTACCCCCGTAGATCGAGACCCAGCATTTGCTGTAGGGTAGGACTGAGTTCGACACTCACGTTGGGGCTGAGAGTGAGACAGGCCTTGTCGTTGTGGGCGTTGTAATCGAAGTCCACATGATTTTTGAAGGGGAAAGATTTGATGGGTTTTGAAGTATTCGTGACGTCTCGTAGAGACTTATAATGCATCAGACCACCCATGAACTCCGTGGGGGAATCGTATTGACCTTCGGGTAGTTTGAGTCGAGTTTCTTGTCCTTCGTAGGTCACCTCGTACCATACTTCATTGGCTCGCACGTTGTACCACGAGTAAGGGTATTGGATATCCACGAGTCCACATTCCCAGCGTCCAGGTAAATGCAACGGTTGCGGTAACTGGGTCACGTACTTGGTCAAGGTGTTGTCAGGAAACACATCAGCCGAGCTGTTACTGGGTAGGGTGAGGTAAAACATGACGACTGAGCTTTCCTGCTGCTGCTGTTGGTTTTAATACTTCTCCCAGCCCTTGGGCGCTAGTCGTCGTGATGGTCGCGGTGACTTAGATCTTGGTGGTTGCAGGGGGTGGCGTGGTAAAAGGGGTGAAAAAGTATGTGCCCGCCGTGGTGGTGATTTGGGGGGTGACTCCGGTTCCCACTCGGCTTCCCAAGGTTGTGGTGAGAGTCGTTGTGCACGACTGGGCGATTGCATAAAGGCCCAGCGCTGGGCGTTCCCCACCAATTCCTGTGGTACATGCATGTCTTTCAAGCCTTGAGCGAAGATCTCCCATCCTCGAGGATTCGTGTGCGACCTGCGTTGACGCATCAGGTCATTCACTAAATCCGTCATGTGGGTACCGGGGACCACCTGATTCTGTACCAGGAGTTCACCTTTATCATTCCAAGTCATGTTAGGATTCTGTTTCATCCGTTGTAATACCAGGCCAGCTTGTTTCTTGAACGATGCAGGTACACTCTTCAGGACTTCGTCTTCGACCCACTGTGGAGCTGTGGGTGGTACCCCTGGTAATGAAGGCTTTTGGGGCGGTGCTGAGGTCGGTGGTGTGTCGCGTGGTGGTGGTGGTGGTGAGTAGAGAGGGTTTTGTATTGGTCCATGAACGTCATGTACCGCTGAAGCGTCTCATTGTACTCTTGTACTTTCTCACTATCGCTTAACCCCGGTCTCTGTAAGATCTGACGCATCTCTTCATCGAGGGTGTTTATCGTCTTCACCGTAGAAGGTACGGGGTAGGGCGATTGGAGGTTTTGAAGGAGCCGAGGTTCGACGAGGACCATTTTTTTCGTGTGGTTCATTGTCGGCCGAAGAGTCCACCCAATACTGGACCCAACACGGAAGCGGCCAACGGTGCTAAGATGGCCCCGAGAAATCCACCTTTCTGTAACACCTTTTTCTTTTGTGTTTGAGAGACTCGCTTCTGGACTAAGGTTCGCAGACCTGTCTTATGCTTGGTCAACTTGGTCTTCTGAGCCGGAGTCAGTGGTACGTTGCCTTTTAACGGATTGTACCCGATCTCGCACAGACAGCGTACAAGGTCAGGGTCCGCACCGCGTACAATGGTTCGAACCAACTCGGGTGGGGCCGTCTTCAATACACGGAGCGTGGGAGCGTGCTTCCGTTCTCGCGCAGACATCATGTACAACTAATGCCAGAACCCACAACTCTGCCCTTTTTATCTATCTCAGAGAACAGACACAAAAATCAACCATGATGTGGTATTCATTCTTTTTATTATCCCCATCATCAAAACACACACACCCCAGCTGGGGGAGCCACTGTGTTTGTGTTTACATTATTTTTGCATGTACACGTGGTGAGTCTCTCCGGGAAAGATGCCGGTGATCGGGGGTGGCTTGCTTGAGGTCGAAGAGCATATACCCGTGCTGAGGGGTTGTCGCATCTTTAAAGGCTTCCAACGCAAACGCAGTGCGTCCAGGGTGCATCTGTCTCGCCAGGTGCAGCAGTTGAGTGGTATCTCTCGGGGTTTTTGAAGACCACCATGTAGTGGCCATTTAAGCTGATGTTCCGATGTTCTTTGTTTTTACTGAAGAGATTCTGCACAATGTAGATGATGCTGAGCCGTCGATGATGGCTGCCTTTGGTAAAGAGTTGGGTGACCCGACTGTCCGTCTCCGCCATGAGATCATCCAGAACCACCAAGGTGTCGGGTTCCAAATCGGCCAGGTTGGGTAGGCCTTCCACGAACGTGATGTGGGGCATTGCTGCATACGCTGCCTGCCATTCTCCGTAACACCACACGACTCGGGCAATGGGTGGAGTGATCATGCTGTCGGCGTGTTCGAGGAGCTTCCTGACGAAGTGCGTTTTGCCGGAACCCGTCGGTCCTGCGATGACGCAGGTGAAGGGATGCTGCCACCGAGGGTCCATGGTTGGAGGTGTATCCGCTATCGTGGTAACCCGCTCTTGTAAATTTGGTACGAGTGAACTGGAGTGGTGGGTACAACGTCGGTCGTCGTTGTCTGTTCACTGCGAGTGATGATGGTGGTGTGTACAACGTTGGTCGTCGTTGTCTGTGAGGGATGAAATCCGGTGGGTCTCCAGACGTACTTGGTGTAGGTGTTGACTCTATACTCGGTGTGGAGCTCGTTGTGGCTTGTACACGGGGTGTGGTGATGACTGGGCTCGATACGGGGTTGATTGGTGCTCTCTGTAGACCGGTTTCACTGATGGCTGGTGTTCTCAATTGGTTAAGTAACGTGCTGACATAGGCTACGTCGTAAAACACACCTCCGTACAACACACTCAGCAGGTTTAGCAATATCACCACAAAGCCCACTTGCGCTTTGCGCGTTTTGGGAGACGCTGTGTTCAGAGACGGTTACACCGTGTTCATGGTCGAACGTGGAATGAAGGATGACGGTAGTGGTGTCTGGCTTTATAGTCGTTTCACCTG
The DNA here is from genome assembly GCA_036873755.1 of Hanleya hanleyi. NCBI lineage: Eukaryota > Metazoa > Mollusca > Polyplacophora > Lepidopleurida > Hanleyidae > Hanleya > Hanleya hanleyi. The sequence goes on along the minus strand of JAVTVY010006129.1, from coordinate 23,762 downwards.
GTTGGCTGGGACCCAGGAATTGAAGGAACTGGGCCAGCCTTGCCATTTGACGAAATGAAATTGGATGCCACGTCGACGTTCCGTTTTCACAATCTGCTCCACCGTGTAGTAGCCTTGCTGTGTTTTTACGACAGGCTGTAATTCCATCTCGTAAAGCGTGCCTAGCAACGGTTCCCCTTGAAGATCTTCCAGTTCATAGACTCGCCGCTGTCGGGGTAGGCGCCGTTTAATCAGGAAGTGCTCATCGCTCCAGTTGGGCAAGTAACTTTTCTCGAACTTGCCCTTGACTTTACTGATCCGTACAGGGTCCCCGACCTTGAACATCTCCTTCGGTGCTCGCTGCGAATGTATGGGGTACAAGACACGCCGGACTTGGGCTTCATTGCGTTGGGTCACGGTAATGGGGGCTCTCTCTATATTCCGGTGATAGGCTCGATTGTAACCACTCACAAGTTTCGGGAGAACATCGATGTACCGCCTTGTATTCTTATAGGTGAAATATTTATACATACGGCCTTTGAATGTCCTGATGAACCTTTCCACCACGGAAGCCTTGGTCTCGTTGTACGTATGGAAGAAGAAGACCTTCTGTTTCTTGAGAAAGGCTTGGAACGGTCTGTTGAGGAATTCCGTGCCTTCGTCGGTTTGCAAATACAAAGGTTTGCGCCCGGTCTTGAACCGTCTTTGAACGCCGCTATGAGATTTGCCCCCGTTTTCGTCCGGATGGGTACCACCCACGCATACTTCGATAGGATATCGTTGCACGTCAAGATATACCGATTCCCATCGTTGTGTTTGGCAAAGGCGCTCATATCGACCAAATCCGCTTGCCACTGGGCATCTATTCCTCCCACGATGACCCGGCTCCGTAGAAAATGGCGACGGACAGATCGATGTAAGGTATAGGTGTCTTGTTTTCTTAACCAATCTCTGACTTGGGCACGTTGTATCCCCTGGGGTTTGGCCGCTCGATAGAGAGCCGACAATGCACTATAGGCCGCCGGACTGTCGGGACTGTAGTATAAGTTATCCAACACCTTCTCCCAGCGCTTCATGGTGACAAAATGATGATGGACGCGGAGAGTATGGTTTATTTATAACAAGTTTCTACCACCGTTGTGTTGGTTGACTGAGTCTTGCCGGATAGTCTATAGCCTCGTCGTCTGGTTCATGACTAGACAGTTGTTTATTGAGTTCAGCCAGCGCGTGCTCAATAGCACGAGCCCACCCCAACTGGTCTGATGACCGCTCGTCCGGTGCAAACAGCTGGTCCACAATAGGCACCACTTTCTCCAAGGCTGTCCACAGGTCAGGGTATAGGGTAAAGCTTTGCGTAGGATCGTGGTAACGCCCCACACGGGCAAAGAAGGGTCCACGGTGTACGTAGTTGGCGTTCTCGAGGTGGATAAGGTTTCCGTCGAGCTCACCAGACACAACACTTGTTTGAATTTGGTCCAACCATCACGGTGTAGGATAACCGTAGTGGATGTGTACTCCGAACCCCACCCACAGGCATCCCGATCTTCCACGATGGTGACTTTATCTTCATAGACGTGTAACCCCACCTGGGGTGTAAGGGGCAGGATGGCTCGTAGGACTGGTGACATGGTTGATCTAATGACGAAGGGTGAATGACGCACACGGTGTCTGACCCTCGTATTTATGGTGAGGTCCCACTGTCAATGCCGCAGCGCCAGGGTCAATAGGGCACAGACCATGACTAGGCCAACCAGCCGTCGCTGGTTCCGGCGTGAGCGCTCGTGGTCCATAGCCCGGGCATCAAGGATGGCTGTCATAGTTCAGTAGTGGTGAGTGATGGCACACCTCTCCATCGAGTGCACTCTGTCGAGGACCGCTTCTGTGAACTCTTTCAGGATCTGGCGTCGCCCCTCGTTGTCGTCGCCATCTGCAAACATGGACCGAACCACTGCTCGGTAACCCGTGAGTGAATTAACCACGGTCGCATGCTGTAAAATCCGAGACGCATGGGTCTCCGTCATTCCCCAGGAATGGAGGTGTAGGACGCAGAGCGACCTGTTATATACGCCTATACGTAGCTCTACAGCGTAATAAGTACTATTCTGATGGGTTAGTCCAAGGCAACAACAACAAACAGGTCAATCCTTTGATTATAGCAATAACCCACGCACTTCCGGCGATAATCCGCGCTGCGTGCCGGATGATCCCGCGCGCGCGCGCTGCGGGCCGGAGGAAAACCCCCAGTCAGGGTGCACATTCCGTGGGACTACTTTCTGCCCGCGGAGGCAGACCGCATCACCGCGGATGAATACAATGGTCAAAGAACTATTTTTGACCTGCAAAGGCTATCTATTGGCCCGGAGAGGGCCGGACATCGCCGGAGATGACCGGACATTACCGGAGATTGGCGGACATTAGACGGCTTCTGATTGGACGAGAGCTCTGTGACGGACTTGACCTTTGACGGCTTCTAATTGGACGAGAGCTCTGTGACGTCATCGATGACGTCATCTCATTTGCATAAATGGGACCCAACCGGGTTTTTATATACTACTCAGTTACCTATTCGTCCCCTAGAGGTGGGTCGAGAAACTAATGGCACCATCATTTAGGTATTGTCCCGTAGTACGCGTGTACCAAGTTTGGTAGCTCTAAACCACTTGCATGGGCGTCAGCGATGTATTAATATAAAACACGATATTCTAGAAGATAGACACAGGAATTATTTATGAACAATGGCTACCTACTAAATGTAGGATCTGATGCTTAGTATTAATCTTACATGTATATACTACGTGCAGCCTCTGTACATGTACACTATCCAATGGTTCCATATGGCCAGTCGTGTATACATACTCAGAACATAGGGAAAACAATTTGGACGATGGCTAGCTACTGGAAGTCGAATCTGACGCTTATATGGTACCATCATGAATGTATTGTCTCGTAGTATATGTGTACCAAGTTTGGTAGCTCTAATAAACCACATGCAAGAGTGTCAACGGACGCTATATGTGACAGACAGACATAGAGACACACAGACATACGGACATTTCAGGCCGGCTCTTTTAATATATTGTATAAATAAGAATATTTGTAAGCGTCAAAAACAGCTGAGTCGTATAAACCGTTTGGTACCGTTTCTGAATGCATGGCACAGGTTCGAATTCCCAAAAGGACACATTTATTCATTCTAGACGTCACACTCAGACCCGCCATTTTGTAGTTTTACATCCATGCGAATGATTCACGGCCCTACACACACTTTGATAAAGTATCGACATTTCTCAAAAGAGGTTGAGACTTGTGTATGTGCAACCGGAACCCACATATGCTGTGCCGAGGGAAGCTTTTCCGTGGAGTCATACGGCTGCATTTTAGTCGTCAGACGTCGTCAATTTTTCCCACCTCTTGGATATCGCTCCAATTTGACCCTTGCATATATTTGAATTACGTAACCGGAAGTGACCTTTGACCCTCCTTAGTGAATTTTTCGGTGATGGTGGTGCGTACGCACAGGGTCAAAGGTCACTTTCGGACACGTGATTTAATGATATGCAATGTCTAAAGTTAATTTGACAGCATCTACGGATTTCACTACAACTACCATACCACAGTAGGCCCTATACGTCACTTCGGATGACTTCGATGATTGCTTTGCTTATGCTGATATTGACCATATTTCACATATACCCATGGCTAAGATTTATAAAGGAAACACTTTCTCTTAAAATACTTCATCTGAGGAAGTATTTAATGATGTATTGTAGAATTATGGATACAAGCACATTTTGTTTTTAATTCTTGATTCTAAGGACGAATCCGAACTTGTCCGGTTAAATATTGCCGGATACTGACTAAATATGATTTGCTGCTCTGTTACAAGTAGGTACCCCTGCCCCTGCCCCTCCCCTCCCTTCCCTTCCCCGTCGTGATATAGCTGGAAAAATGTTGAAAGCGACGTTAAACCCTATTCACTCACTCACTCACTAAATATGATTTGACTCGGTTCGCGCAGATACTGTGGACTGCCCCAATCAAACCATTTGATTTTCTGTATCCTTGCATCTACAAATTTCAGCGTAAAGTTACCAAAGTCTCGCATATCAAAAGCGTTGCCGTAACACTAATCTATAACGATGAAGTCGAATATGAACGGTATCAGTATATAAGCAGTCTCCGGAGATCTGATCACCGAGGACTGCATAGTTATCTCGGACAGATCGGTGTTTACTCTTGGCCTGCGCATTCTTATGCTCAAATTTACCAGTCGTGACTCGATGACTGGGCTGGCTAAAATTAAATATTCTTGTTACGGTATTCAAGTAAGCATTGCAGTCCAGGCCTTAAAGACCGTTGGTCATAAAGTCACTTGCCTGTACCGGTGTGGCAGATTTGAGAAATATTTATAGCAAAACTCGTTTACAGATAAGAAAAACAGAGGGCTTTGTTTTAGTTTTTAATCTATACGGGATATTTCGATAGGCTGTCGGATGTTCCTATATATTTTGGGAGAGTTTATGCGTGATTAAACTCAGTCCTGCTGTTGATATGAAGCTATATGCTTGACTGATTAGTTGTCGAGTTGTCGGAGTTTTATACAGAGATTTTTTCACATCAGTCTTTACGAGTGTTTGAACCTTTCTGTTTAACATGCAATATTTACTCTGATCGTTATGGGAGACACAGACGTGTCTTTCAGTGAAGAAGATGTATGTGTGATTACCTGTCTCTGAGTACTGAATGTTAGAGGGTGAGGTTTTATGTGAGACTACATATGGTGACACATGAATGGAAAACCTTCATAATAGCTCGCCCTATCTGGTTACTTTGTACGGCGTACTGGTTGGTGCCGTGGAAGTAAAACATGACATTGGATTACCTGCATTGGTCTCGTGATTTTGAGTAAGCCCTCTATGACTATTGCAATAATGGCGACGGTCCATGGGATGGGTTTCTTCCATGGTACAGGTAAGTTCACCGATTCAAAGGATTCCTCGAAATATTAGGAACCATTCACCCTGCTTAACATGGAGGAATATTTATTATTAAGTAATTAACTTTTGTTTAATTAATGCTAGTACAGTGGCTGATAGTTTTGGAAAATGCCTTTCTTGCGAAATATATATGGAAAGACATCTTTTGTAATTAGCCAATTCCACTGCATCACACAGCTCTCTCTATACGTCGCCTTGGAAGTTTTGGCAAATCTCAGTGATGTATCTCTGTTTGGAAATGAGCTCAGCATTTCTCACAACTTAGAATCTGACTCATTCCTAACGACCTTATAATCGGTGTGATTTCCAACACGTAATTTTGTGTTAGAGAATATGTGTGATAAGATGTTTGTTCCGCATTAGCGCCGTTATCTGTGTTATAATAATGCCTTTTCGGCTTATATTTTGATGTTGAAATTCTCACACGGTCAGCTTTCCTCCTCATATCATTTACGCATGCGTCAACTAAGCCCTTCAGTCACAGTTTAATTACAGTATGGTTTGGCATATTTTTTTTTAGTTTTCTATGAGTAGAATGGCAACTTTCCATTAAATTGTCATATTTTTTCCTCATATTTCAGAGAGCATATTATAAGAACATCTGCATCATATAACAATTTAACAAAACAGATCGTATCTAGCTGCTTTCTTTTTAGTTTTAAAATTGTCCTCCTCGCCCTATATTAAAGTATACGGGCCTGAGTGAAAACAGCACAATTTCTATACTCTAAGCCTGCTTTCCTTTTGCAATAACCTTCCCCCCCCCCCCCCTCATATATCAAGAACGTATACAATGAATAGGTTACAGATATCTCAAAACTAATGGTTTGCTCAACTTGTAAATTGCTTTCTTTTGACCGGTGAGTAAGCCCTTATGATTACTTAATATTGCCGCTTTAGTCAGGCATTTCCATTGACGAATCGGCACATTTAAACAGGTATTTGTCAGCGAGCTGTGTATTTAGTAACACTATTAACTGTCATTTCATCAGTTACACTAGACGGAGTGGTTGGTGTGTGTTTGGGGAGTGTGTGTGTGTGTGGGAGGAGAGGGGCGGGGGGTTATATCGGAAGCACGGATAAGCACTGAAGAGAAAAGCTGGGGATGGAGATCTTCCATGTCACTATTCCAGGTATAACAAACTGCATTTTCACTTGCTTTTGCTTTTAAGGCTAGCAAATGCGCCAAATCGAAATGGCGTCGAAAATACATATTCATAGCTGTCGTCATCTTGACTTTACCAACATGTCTTTACCGTTGCACCTGTCAAGGTGCTCCTCAATCTATTCTTCTCTCTTCCCTCATTTCTTCGTTCCGACAGGGTTAACAACTTCTTAATTGAGACGTGTTCCATTAGATTTTTTCAGATATATGAATGGATTACATAGGAGACGTCATTACTTGTCCGGTTGATATGTTCAGGCTAATTGGGTCATCAATGTACTAATAGCATTGTAGAATATCTCCAGGTTCATAGGGTCAAAACGTGACGTCCTCTTGGGTCAATATTAAAACATCTTATAATGTGTACACGTGTGTGACTTCGTTACAGGTGAGTGTACACGCTGGACTATGCATGGCTACATGATATTCAGACAGATTAATTTAGTACGGTATGACATTTGGAGAATATCACCATTTTTAGTGACTGGTCATGAGGTTGTTATAGGTATGTCTGTTCGATCATTGACAGGCATAGACGCTCATATTCTGTTCTTACATTAAATGGAATATAACGAACGGATATTTCACAATGTTTAGTGTCAGTTTGATAGTCCTTGGGAGTAAAACGAGATTCCCAATACGTTTCCAAGAAATGGCTATTCAAAGAAGAAAATGCCCAGATTGAAGTTTCCATATATGCAGATACGACTAATGGTGTCATACGTGAATCCGATATAATAAAAAAATATTTGGTTTGCATTATTCTCACTTCTATTACGATCAAGCTTATAAATATGTTATACTGTAAGTACAGTACTGGGCAAAAATAACTTAACCTTGAGCGCGATTCCCAAGAGTGAAAGCAGCGCCTTCTCTGGTATATTAGCTGCCGCTAAGGCACGAAGTATATGGATACGGTCTGCAGAGGAGGGTAATGTGAAATCGGATGGAGCTTGATATATTGAGAAAACATTGTCCCATTATCTCAAATTCAGTCTGTGACATTATCAACCCCTATTTGCATACAGGACAAAATGATCATAATGAGTGAAAATTTAGCCTGCCGTTTTGGTATTTCATCTTGCCCATTCGCATGAGAATAAACACCATAGTCCTGATGTGAAAGGAAAGAATGTCCTCAGAAACACTGTCCCTTTTCATACGTTTCTCTTTAGGAAAATATGTTTTATCCCTTTGTTGCAAGTCAGATTGTCTTATCTGGGTTAAAAAAGATGAACCCGACCTTCTTTCCCATCGGACATTATTTTCTTTTACACCGGTAGTATATAAACGTTAAATCTGATTGATTCATTTCGTGTATGCGGAAGGCAGTAAGGAGAGAAGGTTGACCTTCGTTGGACCTTCGATGTGGAGGTGGACCTTGACCCGTAGGATAGACCATGGAATGTATCCAGAGAGAGAGGTCACGTTACGGTGCCGTCATCTGTGACATCATCAGTTGGAGAGAAACCGTAGATACGATCAACAGCCGCAAAACGTTTTCAATACAGAAGTCCAAAAGGGAATAAGTGTAAGGTTATATAAACATTATTAGAACGCTTCAAAAACATTCAACTCTGTTTCTAACATTTCATCAAAAAGCGTTTTGCAAAGACGTTTTGATGATGCTTTATAACTCAAGAAATATTGTTTTCACAACGATTATCCTAACGTTTTCATGGTCTTATTGTGTTAGCTATACCCTACAATCACTATTGGAGTGGTCGCAGAGTCGTGGGTGAGGTTAAACTGTGACGCCAGTATGCGCATGAGCACTCGGGAGTAGTTGGGAAAGTGCGAGTCGGGTGGAATCGGGCATACATGTGGGTAGCGGGTTGTATGACCTTGGGTGTAAACAGCGTAGCGTAGTATAGAAAGGACAGTTGAGGCATGATTCGGTATGGGTTGTGAATGCGGCATGCTTGGGGTCGTATTGAAGCTCTTGGCGTAACGTCAAGGGATACAGCTTTTGTCGGCAAATTTTGTCATATAAATAGAGAAAATATGACCAAACACATACAAAATGGAGCTGGTTTAGATCTATTTGTACTTTTTCGAACCAGTCTGAAGGTTATTTATAGGAGATATCGTCACGTGGTAACGGCATCAAGGCTTACCTTGATGCAGTGGCATTCTAACGTTGATCCCCCACACACCTATCCCCATTGCCTTGACGCCTTAATGCCATCGGATGAGAGAAAGCGAAACCAACAACAAGGATTGCGTATTAAACATTTTATTATCCCCGCCATCACATCAAACCAAAGCTGGGAGAGCCGCCGTGGGTGTGTGTTCATGCTCTTGTCCATTCATCAAACGAATCATCGATGGTGTTTGCTGAAGCTGCCGTTGCGTCGATTTTCGACCATGAACGCTCTTGTGCGTTGGACGCATCGTCGCTCTGGTCCACCCCTAAACTTCTTCGGGTAGTCCAGGATACTGTATAATGGCAACATGTCCTGGAACAGCTGTTTTCGCATCCTCACCGCATTTTCCAGATCCTCTGTGGGTTGTAACCCCATATCCTCTTCCACGTGGCGCTTGGTTTTCATAATAGCGCGAATGTGTGAAAGTTTGTCAGTTACTTGCCGACGGTCGGTGCTTCTTTCTGGGTACTCCGATTTCCTTCATCAACCAAACTGGCTGTCACCATGTGAGTGAAATAACCTTGAGTGTGACATGAAAGCAATCCCCCCCCCCCCTCCCACACACACCACTCCATAATAGCCAGGTCAGTGGGATCGCTCTTCATTTCAAACGGCAATTCTGCATGGATCACCATGGCTGTTTTTCTGATGTGGAGGCACATATGGATGTACACCTGTTGTAAGTTATCCTGTCCGACGTCCCCGATGGCCACGGTGTGGGTATACGATGTTACCCACTGTTACAATACGATCCCAAAATGAAGGATCCCTTTCACCTTCACCCACCCAAGCTTCCTTGGGTCCAGTTATCTGCATCAGCGAACGAGCTTTCTGTATCAGTGTCAGCATCAACAGGCTCATCGACTTCTGTCGCTTCGGTGTTTTCGTATCCATGTATATTCTTTATGTGCGGCGTCAAATCGCATTGTCTGGAAAAGGTTCGTCCGGAGACAAAGCTACGATAATCCATGTTGACGATTGGACGTCGATATGGGGCTGCTTTTATGAACATAACGCAGTAATTTATTCTCATAGCGTAAAAATACTGACAGATTACAGTCACAGCCAATATATAGTAGCCTACTAGGGCTCCTGCTAATTGCAACAAATTGATTTCGCAGCCCATATAAAATTCGCTATTTGCGAAGTTGAGAGGAGGAGGGAGATCCTGACTCGCACTCTATAAGCCGATGTTATTTTAGGACTAAGGACTACTACTTACTTACTATTACTACAAGTGTATCTAGGACTTTGTCTCTCATTGGGCGTTAGGAACCCTTTTCGAAAACCAAAAATGAGTCCATGTCACTCTTCCAATGACGTATAAATGGCATCTCTCTATACTGTCTATTCTGGAGTGTTAGAAGAACGAATATCCTTAGAATGCCGCATCTGACAGTTTAGCTGAGTGCTTATTTGCATATGAATAAACTTCCTGGATAAATCTAGAGGGATATATTAATTAATTATCATTGTTACCAGTGTTGGTAACTAACAGTCAACATTTTTTTTGTTTCCTTGAAAGTACAAATAAATCAACCCAACATCGCCACGAGAAGTTAACATAGGCAAGCCGCGAATTTGATGATTTTCAGTGATATGCAGTGTCACGGCCTCGCATAAAACTCCCATGATTCATTGCGCCATCTTCGGCGGTTCGACTCAGGATGCTGAAGTTGCATTCGCGGCTGTTTGAGTCGGTTCCTGACATTCCAAAATTGTCTCTCCTGGCAGTTTGCCAGCTCCCGCTAAGGGGGCAATATTTTCAACTGGATACGCTCTTACGGATAACATGCCGTCGATGATACTGAATACAGCCTTGGACACTTCTAGTTTTATGGACTTCTGGTAATATGTGCATCTGGTGTATCTAGGACTTTGTCTCCCATTGTGCGTTAAAAACCCTTTTCGAAAACCAAAAATGAGTTTAAGTCACTCTTCCAATGACGTATAAATGGCATCTCTACATGCGTCGAGTGGTTTTCGAGTTAAACACGACTGCCGGTGATTTTGTGCTATACTCTTGGGTGCTTCGCTGAAAAAAGTTTCATCATCAAAATAATAGGACATTAATACTAACTCGATTTTAAATGTTATAATTGTATTTGTATATACAAAATAATAATGGCATACCTAGGTACATACACATATCTCAACTGAACCCACAAATATAGAAAACAGATAGAGCAGGCTGATTAACCCGAAGATTGAATGAGTTGTAGAAATTGGTAGAGATTGATGATAAGATAGGAATTTCTTACACACCTTAAACAATGGATATACAAGACATATACATTTAATAGTGACACAGGACCAATAAAAGAGAAGAAATAAGTTACAATTCATAAACAGGTTACATCTAAGAAACATGTACAAATAAACAGGACTGACATTGAACGAGTAAATTGTAGCAAAATACAAAAACTGAACTGAATCTCAGTAAACTGAGAAATAATATCACGAATATAATTTACCTGGTATACCATCTTGGTTTACCTGAACTATATATTCATGACAGAACTACCAGGCTCTCGGTCATACAAGGTTGAATTAGTCCCTACTGTATAGTGTTACTATTTTCAGGGACACTTATAGAATAAACATGAAAGGAAAAGTTCATATTCTAGAAAAAATTGTAGCTGTCCTTGATTTTCTTAAATATTTATGATATCATGAGTATTCACTTCTCGTGAAAATTAAGGGCAGATCCCCTGCAGAATCCAACAAACTGCATTTCCATATTTTCTTGCTTTTACGGAGAATGTCGTACATTCTATCAGCTATGTTTACACAACACAAAAGCTAATGGTACCGATTTTGTTGATCATTTGTGTATCAGGGGGTGGTCGGATCACGCACGTGAGCCATAATTTTGGGTCTTATCAGCGGGGACTTCGACCGATATGTTCCACAAAAATGATCTTTCTTGTATACTACTGAAATTATTTCATATTATTGTATTATTGTGGTCAACTAATTAAATATTGAAGTAATTACGTGCTCCTGGTGGAGATGTCATATATTTTACGAATACGTGTGAAATACTGTAGCTACTCGTTAACGACAGCACCATAGACAGATAGAAGTGAATTAATACGAATAGCATGATGGTCTGAACTCATATCTTAACAGTCTTTACATGCTTGAATCTATTACTACTGAGAAAATAATATGCCACTGAATCGGAAGTACCATTTACTCTTTTAGTCACCCCTCCCATGCATCCACACCGCCTACATCCGACCGTCGCCAGCCGGTGAAACGGTAGTCAGCCGGTGAGGCTATTTTCGTAACACAGGTGAGATGGTGTTAGAAATTTGGATTTCTTTCACATTCTTCTGAGGTTATGGGCAATATTAATGGATATTCATTCATGGGAAATAACAGTCGTCATTTCAATCGTTCGGTTACATATCAGGACGCCTTGTACTTAAAGATATCGTACGAACATGCGGAGCAAAGCTTTTTTCTAGCGAAGTTTCGTTTTCAAGCTGTTCTTATCGCTAATTACTGACACTTATCGATACATATTATCATGCGTAATTATTCCCTATTCAATGCTCTTTGTATGTCACCCAAACTTCGATGGATTTAATTGGCGTAAGCATTGATATTAATTAAAGTCACCCCGTGTGCGTCTATCCAGGCTACGATGAACAGCACGAGCATGCTACGCACTTTTCTTGATGCTGTTCACCGTAGCCTGGATAGATGCATATGGTGTGACTTTTTCCAATAATATCAGTACTTACGCGAATTAAATTCATTGAAGTTTGGGTGACATACAAAGAGCATTGAATAAGGAATAATTACGCATGATAATCTGTACCGATAAGTGTCAGTAATTAGCGATACGAACCACTTTAAAACGAAACTTCGCTCGAAAACAGCATCGCTCTCCGTGTTCGTGTGATATCTTTAAGTACAATGCGTTCTGCTACGCAACCGAACGATTAAAATGATGACTGTTATTTCCCATGAATGAATATCCATTAATATTGCCCATAACCTCACAAGACATGTGAAAGAAATCCAAATTGCTAACACCACCTCGCCTGTATTGCGAAAATAGCCTTACCGGCTGACGACTGTTTCACCGGCTGGCGACGGTCGGATGTAGGGGGTGATCCACCCCCGGAACAATTCACCCCACCGATAACGCATGTACTGCGAGGAAGTGGTAATTTTCGAATGCACGACATCAATGACGTATGTTTGAAATTGTATAGAAGTCGGAGAGGTCGTTAGTAAAAGAAATCCTTCGTTGTGTAGAGTCACGGAGTGTCCTGTTCATGGCATGACTGACGTCATCGTGCCCCTGCGCACTCGAGTGTAGTAGAGAAAACGCCGCCAAATTGGCGGGCCTGGTTCTATTGATGATCTTGTTGGGTACATAGCCGTTATATGTCAGGTAATATGTGCATGCGCACGCGAGGAGTAGTAGAGAAATGACGTTTTTTGCGTGGGTTGTGTGGGTGGCTGATCACAGGCGGAATCAGCGGGTCTGGACTTAGAGCCCCTCTTATGGGTGGACTGTGCATGCGAACCGGAAGTGAAACGCTCTACCAAGAACGAGAGGAGTGGGAGCCACCAAACGGGACTACGGCATCCAGACTTGCGCTTGTGATGCGTGAGTGAGTTAGTGGGTGAAGTACGAGTAAGTGAGCGAGTCAGTTACGAGTGAGTAGGGTGAGTGAGCATTGAACATCATGTGAATCATTAGAGTCTATAGCTACCCTTTGCGTGTGTGTGCATTCTGTCCGCACCGAACCATCATGAAAACCAATTCGCATCTGAAAGAGAATATGGGATGATCACCCACAGAGACTCTGAAAAACGTTGTCAACAACTGTACTGCCGAAGATGCAACGGAGGACGAACACGGACACCAGTGATCATGGCCGACAATAGGTCTGAAGCACGAACATGGGAGCCACACAGCATCTTGTTATGTAAACACACACATAGCGGCTTCCCTAGCCTGGGTGTGATGTGATGGAGGGTATAATAACATGTGGAACACGGAATCCTTTCTTTCTGATCGAGGGTCATTCTCACATCCTTCAATATCATGTACGTTCACTCCAAATCTCGCCAAAGTGAATGTTCTGGCAAGATTTGGGGTGAATATGTGTTGACGGGCGTCGATGGGTGTTACTGTTTTATACCACCGGTGAGGGCTATCGTCATGGGATTAAGACGGGCGCTAAGGGCATTCACGGCGTACATACAGCGACATGTAGTAAACCCATCGTGCCACTGTATAAAGATCATTTTGACTGGGATAGCCAGCTTTTGCTAGGATTTTCGAGTGGTCCAAGGCTCCAGTCTTAAGTACTGGTCCACGCAGGTGGGGCGTGAGTTCGAATCACACTTCTGATATTCACCTTATTGTTATACTGCGATATGTTGTAAAACCATTTTACTTATGTACCACTATATGGACTCCAGGAGTGTCGTTTGGTGAATCCCGATGTTTTTCACCTCTGTCGTTCTGGATAGAGCTTTCCGCTTCCACTTGCACGTGCGAAGTCCACCCAATAGAGCCCGACCGCGACAAGTACGGTTCAGCCTGTGATCAGCCTCCTACAAAACCTAAACCCACAACGCTCCCTGTCGACCACTCCACGCATGCGTACCTCAGACAGTGCCCTTTCTCTACTGTTCTCCGAGTGGGCATGCGCATATCATGGGGAACAACGGTCCTTTACCCAGCAAGAGCTTCAATAGAACCACGCGTACCCCTATGAGCTAGTCTAGAGGGGTGTACTTTCACACATCCGAGTGCGTCTCCTATCATATCTTTGCTTTCGCAACTACTCTCCGAGTGCAAGATAGCCTCACAGTCACGCCATGACTCTACACAACGAAGGAGCTCCATAGACCCCCATATTGAACCCAGTATGACCCACATATACTCACTTTACACCCATACAACCCATAACCCACACTTACGCATCCAATCCAACCCGAACTGCGCTTTCTCTACGACTGTTGCAGATGACGACCCAGTCGCGTGTAACCTGCCTTCTCTACCTACATCCAAAGTGGTCCAATGCACACGGTGACTCCTCGGTCAACATCTCGAGTAACCACCTCACTGTGGCATAATAATACCTCACCGGTCTGAATTTTGGACAAGATTCCCGCCAGAGCAGCACACCGCTGGAAGTGACATAAAATATAGTAAAATCGATGTTTGCCAAACATTTCGATTACTTTTCAATTTTGCATAATACCTAAGTTGACCTAGCGTTAAAAAGAATGATCTGGACATTATTTTCCCTCTTTTGTGGGCAAGCATATGAAAATAGTTCGTTCATGTGCAAAACTGGAGGAGGTATTCGGCCATCCTCCCCACAGCGCATGCTCCATTTCACAGGCTCATTTATCATCCCTGCCTCCAATAGCGGAAGATGACCTTTACTACGTTGATATGACGTATAGGGGAAAACCCACGTACGCACGGTTTCCAGACGAACAACTCCTACAGTTTTGCACATGGGCGAACTACTTTTCATATGCCTTTTCCAGATAAACAGGGAAAATAATCTTCAGAGAATTGTTTTTAACGCTAGGTCAACAGAGGTAGTATGCAGACTTGAAAAGTAATCGAAATGTTCGGCAAACATCTATTTTACTATATATGATGTCACTTCCGGCGATGTGCGCGCGGCCCCGAATCCGGTCCAAAAATCTGTCTGGTGGCTGGGGTTTTAGGTTGGTATTCGGCCGGATTCACCGTGTGCATAGCACCGTCGTAAATGTCATCTCCCGCCATTGTGGACAGGGGTAAAATGGAGTGAGTTTGTGAAACGGAGCATGCGCTGTCGATAGGTTGCATCCCAGGCCCAAGATCTACGGTCAAAGCTCAAGCTTCCCTTTCCACGTTCCCATTTACAATTTGTTGTTTCTTAGGATTAATATGTGTAGTGCTGATATCTTTATCAAACATTTCAAGTAAAGCCGTTCGCATATATATTTTTAGACGGGGTTTCAAGTCTATATAGTCTCAGTACAAAACGAATGACAGACACTGCACTGTCATATATTCATATATTTTTACACCATCTTAAAAAGTGAAAAAATCTTTGATATTTGATATTTATATTCTCGATACACTAATTTTCTGTTTACCCTAAACCTTCAAATATCCTCTCATGTCCTCCAAATCATGTCCTTATTTTTTTGGTTCATGAAAAAGTATATCCAGGTTTGAACATATAAATATGCAATTGATCATATATTAGAATATGAAAGGAACATCACATCGAATTTACATAAATCCTTGGTTGATCTCTGCATATCTTTAGAAATCAAGGTTTATTTTGTATATTTGAACTACAGTGACTTTTCACATGCATCCCATTATTTTCCCTTTCTGTAATCACTTCTGACTGAAGAATAATTACGAACATATATATTAGACTAGCGTGAAAATACCCGCCATGCGGGCATATGGTACACAACTGCTACCGGTGTGAAGATATTTTAAACAGCATGTAAGATGTGGGAGAGTTTTCATTTTTAAGATCTGGTTTCAATCAGATTGCGTATCATGACAGTTGTTTCAACTTCTTTCAATGTACCGCCTTGTCCCTCCCCGAGCCCCTCAAGCACATCAAGCAGAAACAGGGATATGGTAATGTGTAATCATAATTTAATATTATTCACGAGACCATATTATTTACTAATTGAGGTAGCTTATTTGCGTTACGTCGATATCAATAAAATACTGAAGAGCTTAAACGAAGAGGATAAACAACGTTGACATTTATTGAACTGAGTAAATGTGGTATCGTATGAATGGTCGCGTGGGTTGAATTGATATAAAGGAATGAGCAATTTGCACTATACTTTTAATCCCTGGACATTGCTGCCTGTCCTCGAGGGCAGCAGGCGGTGCACTGGCACGCGGTGCACTGGTTCGTCAATAGTGGCGCTTCGCTATATCTTCAACCCAGAATATTTTAATCGAGGAGAACTGGTATATTTTCGACCTGAAATTGTCAAAACTATCATAAATGTAAGCTTATTGATACTTTCTTGTAATAGTAGGAATATTCTATCTATGTTATCATATTTACACCAGTTATCAATAGTTGAAATAGTTGCTGGTGTTTTGTTGTTTGAAGGTAAACCGTTTATTTCTCGTTTCAACGAAAGCACGTTTCACACTTTCCTGTGTATATATGTAAAGCAGGCGGTTACGTATAGAGACCCCATATTTCTATACTTCAACCTATACCCACTCCCACTCTCCCAAAACTCTTGTTTTGAGAGCATGTGCCAGTATACTGGCCACAGAGCTCCGGTAATCTAGGAATATAGAACTGATAAACAATACGGTAAGTTCCTTAATAATTCAATTGCGTTAAGACCACGTTTCAACTTAGACCAGAGGACATTTCCTTTAATCGGGATTGGATTATTAGACATTTTCGTAAGTGGTTTAGAGGATATCTTCACTGAAACATTAGCTAATAAACCAAAAATGCGTTAGCCGTAATAAGCAGAAGTATACTGCATGTAGTATATTGCCGTAGGCCTATCAACTTTCTTCAAAGACGATCATTGCATTGCGTAACTCATAAATTCTAGCTGTGATAGGTGTATATAGGGAGAGGGGGCGTGGTAACTCCTATAATTAACAACAGTTAATCAACACAAAGTAATTTAGAAGCCTTCAACCGATGTTTTCGGGCTATGCATTGCGTTGATAATGTTTTGATGTATAGACAGAACTGTATATGGCCTATATAGTACCCTAAACAGTTGACCTCGACATGCCTAGCCTTCAAATGTTAATTTCCTATGTGATATGGGGACATGAAGACAATGAGTTCATTATTTCCCATGCCATTGATTGGATTTAATTGACTCAGATACGTGTGGTAGTTGATCCAGACGAAGTAAACGTGTGATATTTCCGATATTCATGCAGTGCTAGGAATTTCTCCAAATCAAAATCTTCTTTAAATTTGTGCTTGGTTAATCTGAGTATTAAATCCTGGGACGAAATATCTGGAAGATACCGTCTTCGGGCTCTGAAACTATGGACGTCACAAACCACACACACACACACACACACCAGAGAGCCTTACTTCATATGTAGTGAATGGGCTACTCATATCTTGAAAACAATATATTCCCTAATATTCGTGAGAAATCTTGAGAAAACTTTATTCCCTAATAACAGATATTCAGATGGTTTCTTTTTACAATTTTTCGAGATGGAAAGCTGTTAAATGCATGGACCGGGGTATTTAGTTTTACACAGGGGATTATTTGAACTTCGTTGGTCTTGGCCCATTCAGCCCCCACTCCTCCTCCAGAAAACTTTTCTCTAGTGCTCCAAAGCGAAGAAACGTTAAGAGGTGGCACTTCGTGACTTTTTAGCTTATCATGTTGTGATCCTTTGAAGTCCTCGGAGCATCATGATTAAATTCAAAATGGATGGCATGCTGGTTTAGCTGAAAAGCTGTATTTCTTCAAAATTAATGCTTTGAAAATTACACAATGCTATTTTATCTCAAATCAGAATATTATTTACCTATCCGGTAGTTTCGGTCAATGAAAATAAAGGAGCAGCTGGGGAGTTAACTATTCTCTCAACGATAATATTTCTCAGATGTTCTTTGAGGGGCCAGATAAATCCAGTAAATCTCTCCTCATTTTATTGGAGAGATCTAGGTCTAGGGGCCTTTAGTGGGGAGAGATCTACTATAGGTCCAGGGGAC
The DNA here is from genome assembly GCA_036873755.1 of Hanleya hanleyi. Lineage (NCBI taxonomy): Eukaryota > Metazoa > Mollusca > Polyplacophora > Lepidopleurida > Hanleyidae > Hanleya > Hanleya hanleyi. Next base: position 5,734 of record JAVTVY010006129.1, on the reverse strand, counting down.
ACAGGGCCCGACAATTTCATCCTTGCTCTACCATGGGGTTTCATTTCATTGCATCCTCTATCAATGATATAAAAATTACCTTAACTTTTGAAGATGCGAGAAGATGGGCAAACTGTATGTAGAATCGTCGTCGTACACAAGTCAATTTCCACGCTCACTCCAGGCCAGCTGAATTGAAAGCGTAGTTATTGACTTGGTGCACGAAGGTGTAGGATTGGGTGAAACTGTACCCCATTCCGCATGTCAGTCCAGATACACTGCGGCCGAATGGATACCTATTTATGGAATAATTATGTCTCGGATCGATACTGATTCACCGATCACAGGTGTGCAAGCAGTCCGGTACATAATTTTACAAGAAGAACAAATCTCTAGGCTACATTAATTGGCGATGATTAGCGGACCATGTCTGCTTATCAAATATAGTGTATTGGACCAACGAAAAAGAATAATTCATATATAGGCAAATTGTAATATTAGAGATTCTGCATGAATAATTTAACAACAATATCTGTAGAACCTATATCGACATATTATCATAGTTCGGTTCAGTAGTATATGTGTCTGGTATCGTCAACCTTGGTGTTTAATTTCTCACGTGAGTGGGTGACATTAAAACAAAGCTTTCATTATAAATTGGTCATGCATATGACATCATTTCGTCTCATTTCCTGATTGCCAAACTTCAGGGCCGATTTGATATTTTCGACGTTTTTCTGCATCTTAAGTTCATCATTCATTCATGTCTAAGTTAGTCGCAGTATGAGACATCCTCGTGCTTGTACTTTTTCGTTCGCATCCGTTCATTTTGGTAAATTTTCTGTTTTATTTAGAGGTAATATATTTTTTATCATTTAGAAAGTGGTCGTATAACAGTATTTTCGTTATTTTGGGATAACACTATATCACATGAGCAGTGTGACTAACGTCACAGGACCTACGAAGTAGAGTAGGCATTTAGACTCGAACGCGAATTGAACTCTTGGAAATTCCCACCTCCAGTTGAAATCCTGCCTATATTAAGATGGGCACCGCTCAAGTCAGAATCGCCAATGATTTTCATCAAAAATCACCAGAAATTTTCACCAAAAGTAGGTCAGCTCAGAACTTGTTGGTAACAGTCTCCTAATGCGCCTTCATTCCAAAAATAAACCGATCGCCGATTTAATTTTACAATTTTTTAACTAAAGGAAACAGATTGAATAATAAAAAGTTCAGTAGATTTCAAGCTTTACGCGTGAAAATACATTTACATCTCTTTAATGGTTTTCAGTGCCCTTGTCCAGGATCAAGACAACTTTTTGAATCGCATTATTTTCCCAACAATACAACAAATTTTTATATATAGTACTATAGTAGAAAGGTAGCATTTATGTAGTTTACGGTAATTCAACTCAAGACCAACACCATCTCAGCACAAGATAATAATGATTCTATGTCATTCTCCTGAGCATAACCGGTACAAAGACGAATAAATAGCGTCTCTACATCACGTTGTTATCTAGATATATGAGACAACACATTTTGGGTATCGGCAATCTGATGAATGTACTATTCCGGTATTCTTGTTTCACATTATATTCTATGACGGTTGATCGGTGATTTTCTTCATTGATAAACATTAAACCACCTCAGCTTCGTTGTGTGAATCGGAATTGCATTGCTGTGACACACCAACACACTCCGTGGCAGTGATTCTGTATCCCCTAATCAAGAAATCAAAGTGGATCAAGATTTGAAATGACAAGAAAAATTTACACATATTTTGTTTACACATGTAATTTTTTGTTTAAATTATATCCCAGTGTGATATATAGTCAATATTCAAGAGGTACAAAAAAAACCCTCAAAGCATGTTCTCATATTTTCACATTATGATCAAAGTTACTTTATCTAGTTAAATTCTACCCAAAGAAAATAAATTAAGACCCTTTAAACATGCCGGCATGGCTTTGTTTCACCCCCAGTAAACTTTTATCATTGTTGCTCACACAGACTAATGTGAAGGATGATACCACATCTTTCTTTCTCCTGCTGGGTTATTGCACCAGGCTGACTTAATTGGTTGATGTAGGATATTTCACAACCAGTGGGAAATTTGACCTGAATTTGAAGCCTGCTGTGGTGTGTGATGAAATGTTTGGATGTGAAATAGGATACAAGTTAAAGGCTACAGTTTACATCTATAACAATATACTGAATTGTGTGTATTGAGGCTGGCAAGTTGGTGATAGCAGTGTAGATAAATGCCCTAACAAATGATGGAAAATTAGCAGTTCCTATTTCATACATGAGCAGTGTGACTAACGTCACAGGACCTACGAAGTAGGGTAAGCATTAGGACTCTGACGCGAACTGAACTCTTGGAAATCCCCACCCCCAGTTGAAATCCTGCCTATATTAAGATGGGCACTGCGCAAGTCAGAATCACCAGTGATTTTCATCAAAAATCACCAGAAATTTTCATCAAAAGTAGGTCAGCTCAGAACTTGTTGGTAACAGTCTCCTAATGCGCCTTCATTCCAAAAATAAATAACGATCGCCGATTTAATTTTACAGTTTTTTAACTAAAGGAAACAGATTGAATAATAAAAAGTTCAGTAGATTTCTTTAATGGTTTTCAGTGCCCTTGCCGAGGACCAAGACAACTTTTTGAATCCCATTATTTTCCCAACAATACAACAAATTCTTATATATAGTCCTATAGTAGAAAGGTAGCATTTATGTAGTTTACGGTAATTCAACTGGTACCAGACAGATCTGTTTATTTTTATCTCCCCTGCTCTGACCTCTAAGAACAATTTAATTATTACACCATGGCAGTATTAACTGCATTCTCGAATCCCAAGCCTATCAGACTGTTAGTTCTGATCTGTTTATAGGCCTATTGGGGGTGATCCAGCTACACTGCTGTGACCTCTAGCACTCAAAACAATTACGGATGGCATATCCCACCAGGTTTTGTACTGTGTTATATATACAGTGAAACATACAGCCAAGGGTTCCCGATGGGCATGACAGTGCGCTGAGCCATCAACAAATAATAATAAAAATAATTATAAATCAAATTTCCATCAGAATTCGATCAGCTCAGAACTTGCTGGTAACAATGCCCTAATGCACGTTCATGCCAAAAATCAAGGTTCTAATGTCAACGGTTCTCCTTATTTTGCCGACGAAAGAATTCGGATGGACTGACTGACTCACTCATTACCGGACAATTTGCGATCTGTAGCCTACTTCGTAGGAACATGATAATATAGCCCACCAAAACGTTTACACTTAGATTAGGTATGACCAGGAGTTCGGTGCGCGTCGGAGTCCTAATGCTCACCCTACTTAGGATGTCGGATAGCACAGTGGTAAATTTAACAGACCTATGACAGAAGGTAAATGTACGTTTTCATTACTATGCTTATTGCATCAGCTTGCGCTTTCAGCTTGGGACCTTCGTCTTGACCGGGCTCAAAGTCGCTTAACTTCGCTGATTTTACCAGAACCGGTGTGTCTTGATATGCCGTATCAGGGAACCTTCAAAAGTCACAGTGAAACATACAGCCAAGGGTTCCCGATGGGCATAACGGTGCACTCGCTGAGCCATCAATAAATAATATAAAAAAAATAATTATAAATCAAATTTTCATCAGAATTCGGTCAGCTCAGAACTTGCTGGTAACAATGCCCTAATGCACGTTTATGCCAAAAATCAAGGTTCTAATGTCAACGGTTCTCCTTATTTTGCCGACGAAAGGATTCGGATGGACTGACTCATTACCGGACAATTTGCGATCTGTAGCCTACTTCGTAGGAATAGAATAGCACAAATTCTAGTGCTGAAAAACTGGTCGTGTCCCGTGTGGGATTCGAACCAGCAATCCCAGAGTCAGGCACCTAATCGCCAGGGTCGCTGGTTCGAATCCCGCACGGGACACGACCACTTTTTCAGCACTAGAATTTGTGCTATTCTAAGATAGTGTTATCCCAAAATAACGAAAATACTGTTATAGAGGTAATACATTTTCTGATATTATCCAGTCACGAAGTCTCCTGGTTTGTTTTTGCTAGCCAATCTACGTGTTTGCCTGTGGTATAGACATTGTGTAGGTTCGTATTGCTCGTCAGCAACGTTGTCTCTCATCAGTTCTATGTTAGATAATCGTATTATCTATTAGGTTATGCGAGCCAATAAACAATTTTAAAGTTTGCTTGCAATCCGGAATAGGCAGTAGCCAGGTTTGTTAGTCCATCTTCGCATACCAAGCCCATTCCTATACTCATATCTCACTGGTTAATACTATTAGAATTGGTGTATGAAGATGCTTTATGCCAACCAATCAGTTCGTTTATTCGTTAGTTGTGCCAGTTAAACGATACCGGTTGACAGCAAATACGTACGTTTGTTGGAAAGATGTGCATGTTAGTCAACTGGCAGGATTGTGTCTCCTCTCAGTAAGCTTTCAAAACGACTGTTTTTCAGCAGTAGTGTAGCTGTGGTATACAATTGTAAGATCAAATGGTAGATATAAGTAGGCAGGTTATTAATTAATAATTCGGCTTTTTCGAAGTTGTAAGATATGTAATAAAGGCACCTGGAACGTATACGTGTTGGCGAATGAATCGTAGAAATTTGCACTGATGATGGGTCGAATACACGAACGCTTATGTAAATAGCGCGCTCTAGCTGTCCGGATAGACCTACGCTCGTATCACTCGTCCAATCACAAAGAGCGGGACCATATACGGAGAGATCGGTATCGCGTGCGAGTTATATTCTCAACACCTGTCTGTAATTGTCTCCTAATCTGTTTATAGCTCGTTCTAGCTGTCCATTTGAAACCGTGACTGGGGTTAATTGCCCGGTCGGCGCTGACCGTCACTAATTGTATGTGAGCTTAGTTCTCGCAGAAAACTTAAACGGTCAAACAACTCATATCGAATAGCCTGACAGAATCAGTAACGAGGCTTCAATTAGAAGGTTAGCATAGACACCACGTGCATCGTTGACTTAAGATAAACTATATATACAATACAATCGTCCAATTTTATACGATCCCACATCGCCATTTAAAAAGGAAGAATCGTATTCATTATCATATATAATATCATACGCCATATCACATAATTTTAACATTCAATAATATTCATAAGATCAGAAGCTCTCTGATTGGCTGAAAAATTAACCCAGCATTTCCCATAAGGGTCTAAACAGACAGATATACTACTTTTGGTTGTATTAGCAAATATGTGCTACATGTGGATTGAATTCCCATCAGTTAGCCAAATTGCATATTATAATGAGATTGCTAAACACTGGGGATGAAAATTCTTTCACCAAGTAGACATGACAGATTCACCCTTGGCTGACACAACTTTCCGGAACATCCATTAGTGTGATCTATACGACTGACGGGTGTTGGCTTCTCAGTGTATGCAATCGCATTTTTACGGGTCAGTCCATTTTGTTATGAAATACCAAATACAGTGACACTCTAAATATGACGAACTAATCGCTATGGTTCAATCTATTCAAATTCACAAATTTTCTAAGTAGATTGAGCCCCACGAGTGTCCGATCGATTAAAGAACAAATAAATTATAGGACATGTATCCTGTGCGCACGTGTTGTGTTCTTGATGATAAGAAAAAAATGTCAAAAAAAGAGAAAGAGTTCATTTGTAATTGATAGGCAATATATCAAATTCTTTGTGAAGACGAAAGTCTAAAAAGTTAAATT